>PYXC01000584.1:9262500-9270000 GCA_015244755.2 Tenualosa ilisha
TCTTTCTCCTCTCTTTCTCTCTCTCTCTCCTCTTTTTTTCCTCTCTGCTTTTCCTCCATCCCCTGCTTCCTTGAGGCAGTTCTCCACACCAGACCAGCTTGTCCAGCTGTCCCCTTCTCTGCAAGACCACACATTCTTATGACACATATTCTCTGACATACATATTCTCTGACACATGTGTGTACAACCACACACACACGCACATACGCAATATCAACAACGCTCAAAACACAGTTTCAGTGCTCTTCAGTCTCTGCACATGACGTGCCTATTCAAATATTCTTTCCAACAAGGAATTCTCTCCCACAGCAGTGAACATAACAGGCTCCCCTAAGAGCATGGCTGCATACAATTCATGTGTTCTACTTTCCTGGTTATTCTATACTTCACTCTGCATTTGCATTTTCATCCAACAGAAACAAAGTCACCATTAAGCAGCTGTTTTGTGTGTGTTTTATTGTGTGTTTCTGCGCCTTGCTGGGAACTAGGGCTGGGAAACCCATTACAGTAAAAAGCACAGGTAGGGGTAGGGGGTAGGGGATAGGGAGTCGGTGTAGGGGGTAGGGGGTAGGGGTAGATTTAAGAAGCAGCCAGTTCATCCTGACTGGACTGACATAAGCCACCGTGACACAAGTGACACAAGCCACAGATAGTGGATAGCCTGCTTCAAAGAATCTGCCCTGGTGGTGCTCTGCTGAACTGATAGGTTACCACCAGCCCAGCAAAATGGAGACTGTCTGAGTTCACTTCAAAGTTTTACAGCTATTCTTTCATATTCTATCATTGATGCCTTCCATTTTAGGTGATGGTGGTGGAATCCCAAATCAAACAAAGAACACTAAACCAATAATTGTAGATCTGTTGAAGTGAAAGGTGTGTGTGTGTGTGTGTGTGTGTGTGTGTGTGTGGACCATGTGCGACCTGGCAAACAAAGGAGAGTGGGGAGGATAACTGTGTTATGTGGGCACACACACCACACACACACACACACCCCAGCTCACACATACAGCTTAAGGGAACGAGAGCAGAGACAGTGCTTCATTTGTTCACAGATAAGAGAACAGTTTTTGGTCATCAACTTATTGGTCTGCTTGTTTGTGTGTTTGTTTGTGTTTGTGTGTGTGTGTGTGTATGAGGTGTGTGTGTGTGTGTGTGTGTATGAGTGAACGAGTGTGCTTGTGTGTACTGGATACATGTACACACACAGATAGTCAGTCCTGGTTTGTAATTAGAAATGGAGAGTAGTTTGAGAGCCAGAGGCATAGTATATATTCTCCTGATGCTGGTGTTAAATATGTCAGGGCGGCTGAAGTAATGGCTCTGAGGTTACAGAGCACAACTCCTCGGATGGAGTAATGATGACATCACATATAACACAGCTCTCACCCTTTTGTGGAAAATCCCGTAATTCGTCTCTCTTAACGTTTATTTGACATGCAGTTCAGCCCTCTCTATCAATGTCAATCCCCTCGGCACCCTCCCTCTCTCCTCTCACACTCTCTCCCTCTCCCTCCTTCCTCATCTTTCTCTATGTTGCCATTTCATTCCAGATTATCTCTATCCTTTCCTTCCCTCTTCTCCTACCTCTTATCTCTTTACCTTTCCATCTCAGTCTCCTCTGCTGTCCACACCATCACTCGCTCCCTCCCACCTCTCCCCTTTCCCATCACTCTCTCTCTCTCTCTCCTCCCCACTCTCCTTCATTCCACCATCACTTTCTCCATCTTCATCCATCCATCACTGTTTGAGTCACATGTCCTCCAACTCTACTACAATCTACCTATAATGACATTGTTGTTGGTGGTTGAGGGGGCAGGGGGGTGCTTGTGAGTGGTGCTTGTGTTCATTGCATGGGAGGTAGGGTAGGGGGGTAGGTTGGCTTTGTCTGATATTGTCAGGCTTTTGTCAGGTTGCTCAGTATGAGAAGCAGATGATGTTTGAGTGGATGGGTGTTCTTGTACGCACAAAATAGCGTAGCAACAGATGTGTGTGTCACACAACAAGCAGCTGTCAGATGTTTCAATTCAAAGTTTGGTTACAGGTTAACAGTGTACTGATATTCATATTCTTTGACAAGAGAATGCTTCCTCGACCAATCAAGCTCCATCTCAAATGCCTACACTTGTTAGAGGAGGAAGTGAGATCTATGTCGACTCTATGGAGAGATAGCACCAATTTAATGCATAGAGTTATGAAATGTATAGAGGTCCACTATTTAGCCATGCTTTAGAGTAAAGGCTGAGGTGTGTGTTGTTTGTGGTGAGGAGGTGTAGGTCGTACAACGACTGATGAAGCAGGTGGAGCCACTGGGTCCTGGGGCAGCATCTCTCCTCCTCCTGGGTCTGCCAGTACCTGCCTTCCTGCACTCACGAGCAGTTAATTAAAGGCTAATTAAAGCGAGTGGGAGTCGTGGGCCAACACATGGAGTGAGATTGGAAGAAAGGCACGGCATGTGTTGTCATGAGAGGTCTACACACATGGCATGAACAATCCAGTCCTAATTGCCTTATGTGTATGTGTGTGTGTGTGTGTGTGTGAGAGAGAGAGAGAGAGAGAGAGAGTGTGGCGTGTGTCTTTGTGTGTGCGTGTTAAACCGTACATATGTGTGCACTGCATGCATATCCGAATAAGTGTGAGCATATATGTGTGTAAGCATCCACTGGCACAAATTCACATGTATGGGCATGTTAATGTGTGTATATTCATATTTGTGTGTGTGTGTGTGTCTGTTTTATAGTGCATCATGGATGTGTTGCAGAAGCCCCTGGTTTGCAGACAGACGGGCAGCCCTGTGTGACTGTGGCTGGTCCAGAGAGGTTGAATCTGAGGGTGAGGGAGGGGAGGGATAATGACATCTTAATTAAAGGGCTGGGACACATCACATCCGCTCAAGGCACAAAGAAGGGTGGCCATGGCACACGCCCTCAGTGCTCTTTTAAATCACAGTGCACTGTGTATAGTATCTATGACTAATTGTTTGTGGTCTGTGTGTGTGCGTGTGCGTGTGTGTGTGTGTGTGTGTCTAATAAGATAACAAACCCAATCACAGCAAAAACCAAAACACAAAAAACTTACAATGGAGGTCATTATAAGAGGTCCCCACTAAGACTCTCTGAAAGTGTGTGTGTGTGTGTGTGTGTGTGTGCATTCTTTTGTCTCCTCACAAGCCATGCTAGTTAAGCCATTTGTATTCATGGGGCTCTGGGCCTCATGTGTCTCAGGTGCTCTGTGTTGCATCTTGAGAGCCCTTGGGAGACAGGCAGGTTAAAGGGTCCCGAGTGTGAGCCCACATCAACTCAGCCCGCACACAAATCTCAATATGATTCTGCAAAACACTCCTGGGAGAAAGGGAGCAGTGCATGTTTCCGCCTGACTACTGAACAGCTAGCTCCATTTCAGCACAACTGACTCTCTCTCTCTCTCTCTCTTCTCTCTCTCTCTCTCTCTCTCTCTCTCTCTATTTGTTGACACTGTTGCTCTTGGTGGCAGGCCATAAATGTGTAAACGCTACTCCAATCTAATACAGCTTCACGATGTGGCTCCTCTCAAAGATGGTCTGGTGGAGTAGCATTTACGTGTGTGTCAGCAACAGTCACCGGCGTTCTTTGTTTTCATTACAAACGGACTCCTGTTTTCTCTCTCTCTCCATGGTGTTCTGTCCAAAGACAAATAGCCTGGCCATCCCTGTCATGCTCCCACAGTGTCCCCCCAGGGACGGATGCTCTCCCACACGAGTTACTCACCGTTATTGGTGCGCAGGGGCCTGCCAGAGATGCCATTGGTTCCGATTGGGTGATGGGCTCCCGCCCTGTCCATGCCGCCCGCCTCTCCTGGCTGCTTCAGCAGTTCTGTCAGGGTCCTAGAGGGAGACAGTTACCAAGCCGTCACTTTGAGTGTCTTCACTCTCACTCACTTTCACTCCCTCCTTCTCTCTCTCTCTCTCTCTCTCTCTCTCTCTCTCTCTCTCTCTCAGAGCTGTTCAGTTGGATGCATCAACCACGAAAAAGGACTATGACTCACACATGCACACTACCGTGGCCCCTGCGGTCAGGCCGGAGTGGACAGCAGCACGCTGGACGTCAGCCACAGACGGCCCCGACAGTTAAAACAGCTACGAGAGCAGCCGAAAGAACAATTCACACATTCGGACAGAAACCCACAAGTTTACAGACAGCGAAGAAAAGGGGGGGAGGGTGTTGTTGTACTCTTTTTTCCCCGACCGACACAACCATTGATACACAGGAGGAGACAATGAGAGTGTCCACATCCTGGGGAAATACAACTCCCCACTCCTCTCTCTCTCTATCTCTCTCTCTCTCTTTTTCTCTGTCCTCTTTTTCGCACCCATCTTTAATGTCTCACTTCTCTTCCCTCCCAATTCTCTCCCTCTCTCTGTTCTCTTCTTCAGAATGCATGGCCATTGGAGAGGACCAGTGTCCCATTCACACCCCTGTTCCATCCTGTCCTGTTTCTCTTCTGTAATTCTGTCTATTTCACACTCTCTCTCTCTCTCTGACACTTGGGCTTGTTGTTTGTTTACTCCCTGTCTGTCCTCCTCATTCTCTCTCTCTCTCTCTCCCTCCCTCTCTCTCTCTATCCCTGAGCTCTCTGGCGACACTGTGGGGGTGCTACTAATGTGGGACACTGCCACTCTCTCTCTCGCTCTCTCACACACACACACACAAACACGCACACAAGCACACAGCACACACATAAACACACAAATACACACACACACACACACACACACACACACAAACCCACACACGCATTCACACAGATCCAACCACAATTCTCACCCCTGCACCAACCACTTTTGAACCCCAAGGACAGTGTCATGTTCCTCAGCCCCCATCAGATTATCACAGGCATTCAGCAGACATGCAACTACCTCCAACTAGCCCATGGCCCCCACCCCCACCCCCACAAAAAATAACAAACCCTATCCTCCGGCTGTTTTCCTGGCTCTCAAGAACATGGAAGAGATGCCCAGTGCCCGGGAACAGATTCCAACACAGCCATCGCCAGCAGCCTCATGCCCACTGCCAGCCAGCTTGCGGGCAGCGGCCACAGTGGAGGATGTGTGTGTGTGTGTGTGTGTGTGTGTGTGTGTGTGTGTGTGTGTGTAAGGGGGTTTGGGGGGGGAGGGGTGGAACGAGATGACGAGGGGAGGAGGATCTGCCTCTTTCAAGATAACAAGCCCCGACAAAGACGTCCGCTCGGCCTGCCAGCAGCGCTCTGGAGGGGGCCGCAGCCGCCGCACGTCCTGACTAAAGTCATTCCCTATGTTTGATTACGCGCGTGCATGTCGCCATGCTGACAGACCACTAACACGGTCCCATTGGCAACATCTCCCCACTCGACAAAACACCTACAAACCAACCCGACTGAACGCTGCAGACCAGAGGCTTGGGGGTGGATGGTTAAAGAGTCTCGTGACACGTAAACAGCTTGTTATCGGCTCGGGAAACAGAACTGCAGTCTACAGGGGCTTACCACAGAGATTCATAAATATTCAGTGTCAGTCCTGAGGCTACAACAAATTAAGCGCATGCCCATGGTCTTGTTCATGTTTACACCGTGTGTACGCTTCCTCATAGCAACAGCTGTGGTTCTGAGGTTTCTGGCAGACACTGACTGAACATTTGTGACGTGCACAAAAAAAAACAGTTACTAGAGCTGCACTACTAAACGAGTCAACAACATGTGACGTCACTGTCAAATTTGCTTATAAAAAATGTAGGACCAGGGAAAAACAAAGTTGCAGAATCATCCGCTCCTCCATACCAATAAAACTAAAGCTGATCCCTATCTGAAATTGCCTGAGGAAAAATGGGCTGTAAAAGTGTAAGGAAGTGAATCAACTGCTGAATAAAAGATTAGGCAAGGGTGTTTTTTTCTTCTCCTACTCATCTGCAATGGGGTGTCAGCAAAAGCATGCAATAAGTGCGTGACCCCAGAAAGGACGCTGTTTCTGGATGCAAGTTCCGCTCTCGCCCAGGTGGTCCTCTCTTTTGAAGGAGACAAGCGTGCCTAATGTCGACAAATTGAACATCAAAACGAGCCTCTAAAGTCTGTCCAGCTGTACAAACTGATAACGGTCACAACGGTCAAAGTTGTGTTGCATGGTGCAATCTTACGACAAGCAGTTTTAATATAAATTACAATTATTATCAAACAACCCGAACAGTAGCCTTCCCCTACAATTCAGTGCAAGATGTTTTGAAGTCAAAAGAGTTGATATGGCGCAATCAGTGATCATTCAGTTGTTAACAAGGGAAGATTATCTATAATCGCACTGATGTGCACAGCATGTCCGGTTAGAGCAAAGTAATGGGGAAAGATGAAACATGTGGTCCTTTAATTAAACTGTCATATTGCAGAAAAGTTATTATTAAGACTCTTCCTTGTTAATTACAGATAAAAGACAAGCTTATGGTTGCCCGAGAGCAGAATATCACACACCCAGCTGTGCTCAGGTTTCACACTGTATAATTTAGTCGAATGGAACTTAGCCGTGTAAAATCTGGTCACACTGACTCACTGACTCAAATGTAAAATTTAACAGATGAAGAATATTGAAGATTGAGAGCAATAATTTAGTTGTGAAACAACTGTTCTCTGTTCCACTTGACTGCAAACAGCGATCATTAACATGTTGAGTAACTGTAAATTCTTCAGTACTTTCCGCTACTTCAGTACTTTGCTCTTCTCTTTGTGCTCAACCACAAGTAGTAGGTTCATAAGAGGTAGACTGTGCTTGAGCTGAAGGCATAGTAATTCATTTTTGCCTTTCAGAGGGTATGAGAAGCATTTCTTCTTCCTTTATTGCTGTTCCATCACTTCATTTTCTGTAGCAGGCTGTTTGGTCTGTTAAATTACAGCTCTGCCGTGTGACTGTTGTGTGAGATTAGAAACCTCTGCTTCAGTGAACAAAGTTCCGGAAAAATTTCAACAACAACTATGTGCCACATTCGGTTGTCACAAAATATCAACCTTGTCCACAAAATATCATTCACAAGTGTCTCCAGCCCAGCCTAGGTAGCCAGCCAGCTCTCAGTGTCCAGCTAAGGGTGTCACCCTTGCTTGTGGCCAATGGGGGGGGGGGGGTGGAAGTGACCCTTTAAATGGGAGTCAATGTCACCTTTACAAGTGCATTACAGTCAGCTGGCAGGAGCTGTACTCTCGCTCGGGCTCATTAGGCTCCTGCGTCCTGCTGAGAGAGGATAGGCTTACAGGGACCCCCTGCCAGCCCTGGGGGAGGGGGTGGATAGGAGGACAGTGCTGCACTGTGCTGCTTCTACCCACAGGAGTCTCAATAGCCCTCAGGCAAGGACTGTCTGTAGAGACACTCTCTCAGGACCTGGGCAAGGGCAAGGACTTTACTCGGGCAGTGCGGACTGGGGATGGATGGCGATGGTTTTTCATTTGTTTGTTTTCACTTTTAGCCAACACACACACACACACACACACACACATATACACAGATGAGTGGACAAA